>CM077296.1:26938203-26948203 GCA_039654925.1 Anguilla pacifica | reverse complement strand
GTTGAGACTTGCCTAAGCCTTTCAGACGTCAATCACTACCTCCTCCTCACACTCCCAAACTAATCCTGGAGGTATTTACGGAAGAGAGAGAGAGAGAGAGAGAGAGAGAGAGAGAGAGAGAGAATGCCCCCAGGCTGAGCATGAAGTACAGAGGAATCTGAGAATGTGTCCACACACACAGACATACACACTTATTTCCCCACACCACACACACACACATACACACACACACCCTCAAAGACACACTCACACATGCACACACACAAACATGCCTAAAACAGATATCGACACACACTCACATATAGACACACACACACGCACACAGAAGAATACACAGACACAAGACACAGGGGCACGCACACGCACGCACACACACACACACATTCACTCACCAAAGCGTTCGCCGGCTAAAGTGCTTTTAAGGCTATTGCATTAATCACGCGAGTACAGTGGTGAGAGAAGATGGATGCTCGGGGTGACAAACGCCTGCGTCGGTCGGGGTGGTGGAAGGTCACGGACCGAGCCGGCGGCGGCGCACACAAAGGCACCCCGTGGACATCCTGCGCGGCACGGCCTGCGCGGGGGCAGGACGCGGGGAGGGGGCGGGGGGGGGCGGGGGGGGTGGGGGGGAGCCACCGCAGATGCAGCGCCCGCGCGGAGCCGCCGCTTCCGCTACGACGGCTTTTTCGGGAGTTTGTATTTTCCGCCATTTGGCAGTTGGAGAAATGCGAGTTTCAGGTTTAGTAAGAAATTTTCACGCTTCGCTGCAGTTCCCAGAGCCAGTTGACGCACGCGCACACACACACACACACACACACACACACACACACTTACACACACTTTTGTCCTCGCACTTTTTTTTTCCACATTGACACATTGCAGATTTTCACGTATTCCATCCTTCCACATTAAGCCGAGCGGGGGTTTCAAAGCACCGGGTCAGGGTTCAGGGCCAGACGTGTTCGTCAAACCGTCATTGATCGACGGAGGATCGAGGGCTTGGGGCTCCGGCATTCGTTTACAGATGCGCGTGTACCTTCGCAAAAAAGACGGGGGAAGAAAGATTTTTAAAATAAACAAGTCCGGCCGAGTACGACAGAGGAGCCGTTTCGAAGGCGGGAGTCTGGTTCTCTCCTCCCCTGCATTGTAGTCGGGGACTGCCGGTTTGACTGCGACAAAGCCCCGCACAAAAGAGCAGGCGCGAAGGAGCCGGTCTTTAAAGTGTTGCATTCTTCTGTCGATCTGAGCTCCGCGCTGAATGGCTTTCAGCCGGCAGTGCCGGCCCCGCCCCCGCTGGCTGGGGCCCCTGGGCGCTCAGCCACTCAGACGGGTCAGCGGCACCTCCCACATCCACGGCGCTGGCAGCAGGTTCAGAAATACCTGTTTAGCACAAAGACGGGAGGAAGAGAGAAGAGGGAGGGAGGGAGGGAGGGAGGGAGGGGGGGATGTGTCCCAGTGCCTCGTGCAGGTAAACTGGCTGCATTTTCGGACAGGCACGGGGCTAACCTGAACATCTAGATTCTGCGCGCCCCCGCTTGCGTCAGCGAAGGCGACGGTGAGGGACGCGCGTGTTTGCGTTCACGCGCGTGCGTCTGTGTGGGGACGTGCGTATGTGTGTTTGTGTGTGTTTACATGTGTGTGTGTGTGTGTACCTATTGGTGCATGTGGGAACGATCTGTGCTTGAGACATGCGTGTACGTGTGCGCACACACGTCTGTGTGATTTCGGTATGTCCGCGTGCCTGCGTGCGCTCCTCAGTTATGTCCGAGCGTGCCTGTGTACAGTATGTGCGTGCGAGCCCCTGTGCGTGCGAGCCTGTGCTCATACGAGTCTGCGTAACTGCGGGTGAGTGTGCGCGTGTGCCTGTGTGAACGCGCGCTTTTATTCATGTGGACGCGCGTGGGCGTCTGCGTGTGCGTGCGCATACGTGCGTGCGTGTGCGTACCGCTCCCTGCGGCGGGGCGCACACGCGTGTGCCAAGTCACGCGCTCGCGTATCTTTAGCCGACCGCCGGCGCGTGATGTGCTGTCATCCGTGCGCGACCGTGTGTGTGTGAGAGAGAGAGGGAGAGAGAGAGAGAGAGAGAGAGAGAGAGAGAGAGAGAGAGAGGGAGAGGGAGAGAGAGAGAGAGAGAGAGAGAGAGAGAGAGAGAGGGAGAGAGAGAGAGAGAGAGAGAGGGAGAGAGAGAGAGAGAGAGAGAGCGCTGACGTGTCTGTGCCGGGGATCTGTTATCTCTCGTCCCCGTCATTATCCGAGTGGCTCTTATCGCCATTATCGCCATTTACTGTGAAACGACACCTTTAAGTGTTCCCTCTCTGTCCCAGGGACGAGGGGTGGGGCGGCGGGGGGGGGGGGCATTGTTCGGCCCACATCAGGGCCCTGGGTCGCCCCAAAGCTCACCCCCCCCCTCCCCGCAGTTTCTGTGTTCTGGGTCTCCAGCGTGAGCTCAGTCCGGGACCCCCCCGGCTGTGAAGGCGGGCCCGCGTCCGACGGCGGTTTTTTTGGTCGGGCGACACCAGCGCGGCTCGGCGAGGCCGCGCCAGCGAAAAGGCCTCCGCCCGGACGCCACGGCGCGGCGCCATTCAGACAGGCCTCTCCCCGCGACGCGTATTTCTGTTTCGCACAGACGCCCTTTCAGCGCGCCGTGGTGCGCTGCCGTACGGCCTTCACAGCGAACAGCGAGCGCAACGTGCCCTCTGTTGGCCGAGTTTCCTCTCAACTGCTAGACGCCGCTAGACTTGCATATTACATTACATTACATTACATTACAGGCATTTAGCAGACGCTCTTATCCAGAGCGACTTACACAATTTTTACATAGCATTTACATTTCATCCATTTATACAGCTGGATATATACTGAAGCAATTTCGGTTAAGTACCTTGCTTGTAAGTACCTTACAAGCCCAGTTCCTTACCCACTGTGCCACACTCCGTCCTACATATGCGCGACGGTGCAGTTTTATGCAACTACCGGAAAATTCAGAACAGCCCAATCCAACAAAAATGGTTATATTCAAAGGTAGCACCCTCTTGGTCTTTCTAATGTGATACTAATTCGTGTGGGAAAATTTAAAAGTTCTAGGCAGAGAGTACAGTTTTGAGACTGAGGTTTTTGAAGCTTTGTTTGCAATGCATCTGTGTTTGTTTAAAATGTTTTTCGAGTGTTTTTCAAGTGTTTAATCTGTTGTGTAACAAAAGGACTAGGGAAAAAGAATTCCTGTGTTTACAGCATATTTTTTGTTTGGCAAATTCAGTCATGGAAATTCTTTAATTTGGAAACAGGAGCTGTTCCAGTGTCATTGCTTGTCATTAATGCAGTTTAGGTCCCTTGCTCTAAACATTACACATTTTTTCACAGACTCAAGGCTGTAAATCAGTGTCTTTCCTTGCTTTCCAGTGCAAGTCCGTGTCTTCCAGCGACCTTCCACATGTCAATAGGTTTGACATGTCAACAGGTTTGTTTCTGAAAGGATTTCCAGCAATGCTGCTGGTTGACTTGTCCGTCGGGTTCGGTCTGCTCCTGGAAGCCCTTATCCTCGGCGGATCTGACAGGAGCGCCGTCTTTCTGCGAAGCAGCTCTGGCCCACGGCGAAACGTCTCCGCTTTTACGAGCGTCGGGACCGGCGCGTCCGGCGCGGGCTAGCGCGGCCGCCGCGATCGAGAGCGGCGCACCCAAACGGCGAAACGTTCGCCCCGCGGCGCGTAGCCGATAGGCCCGGGCGGCCAGGGACCGCGCCGGGGCCGAACAGAACAGCCGATGAAATCGCCTCATTGGCGGTTTTTAAGGGGGGAAGCTCCGCCTCCCTGCCGGGGTTGGGGGCATCGCGCGGGAAGTCGGCGACGATGTCACGTCTCACCCGTGTCACCCGTGTCACACGGTCGGGGCGCCCTTTCTTTCTTCTGGAGGAAACTCGGGGCGTTCTGCGTGAGACGGTGCAGGTTGAGCATAACAGTCAGAAACACTGCGCGCTCGCGAAGGCCCGATCTCCACCTGTGACAGATCTAATAGCGCGCCCCATGTCAAACGCGATCATTTGTGATGAGTGGTTAGTGAAGACTAACCCCAGGTGTTCAGTTAGTGAGGATTAGCCTCTAGTGATTAGTTCGTGAAGATTCGCCCCTGCTTTCAGATTCATCAGCTGACATTAAACGACAGTCATTAAAGTTGTTCAAGTCGGGTTTGACCTTCCGGTGTCTGTTGCTTTGTTTAATGACAGGGAAGGGCTCGTTTCTCTGATGCTCCTAAAGCACAGTTTGGTGCGGAAATGTCACACCAGCGCTCTTCAGTTACACCGAGAAGGCCCAGCTGAGCACATCCTGCGCTTTGAGGCTGAAGTTCTTCCAGGCTGGATATGCGCCACGCTCTGCGAAAAGAGCTCTTCACTGCCCCCGCAGGACGTAAGAGGGATTGCAACTTTGCCACTTTGACGATGGAAGTAAACATTCTCAAACTGAATGTTCTCTAAAATTACACGGAACTACAAATGACATGTTGCATGTTTAAAAAAGTAAATATGAAAATTGCATTGAACTTAAAATATTTTTCCCACAAACAAGCACACACGCCGCACAGTCATATACACACCACTGCAAACACGTACACAAACGCACACACACAAACACAAGCACACACTTCAGGACTGACGGCAACAGAACTAGCTGAGATGCCAACAGAACAAAGCATATTGCAACTTTTAGTTTTACTAACCATGCTTCCACCTTCCACACACACATGCGCGCGCGCGTGCACGCAAACACACACACGTCCCTGTCATATTTGTTACAGGACCTTCCTGGAGCTATGAACGTTGGAGTGTGTGTCACAGAGTCAAATACGTGGAGTGCATGCAGAGTAGGGTCAGATATGCGCAGTAGATTCAGAGCATGGCCTGACAGTGTGGACTCAGCTTAACGGACAAACAATCTCCACACGAGATAAGGCCCGACTGCCATCTGTAAGCCGCGTTAGACGCAGAAAGGGACTTCGAGTGAAATTTAAGCAGCGGCCTTACGGAGCTCCACACGCCGTTTTGAAAAGCAGAGTGCGGGGAAGTGAAGGTCACCGTGGCGCTGGAGAGGCACAGGCAGCGCATTGTACCGGATTATTTATTAATATAGACGCGGGGCTGGGATGCCGGGCCGCCGACCAGCGCGCAGTTGGCTGGGGCCTGTGCTCGGTTTCTGCCTGCGTTTCGGCCTGTGCGTGTATTTATACATGTCGCATATATGCCCGTGTGTGTGTGTGTGTGTGTGTGTGTGTGTGTGCGCGCGCGCTTGTGCAAGTGCGTGTGGATGTTCCTGTGTGCGTAGGCTCGCTTCTGAGTCAGCGCGTAAGAGACTGAGTAAAAGTGTCAGTGAGAAAGCGCTCTCCCGCTTTTCAGACCTCGCCCCTTTCACGAGTCCTTCCCCTCGCCAGATCTCTCAGCTCCTCCGTTCTCACAGTTCCATATCGCTAAAATCATCCCAACACCGCACACACACACACGCACGCACACACCCCACGTCAGGCCTCCAAATCACTGGCCCAGTCTGTTTTTCTCTCGCTTTCCTGTGAGGGAGAGTGACGGCGGAGGTGCAGGAGCTGGCGAGGCCGCGCGGCAGTCATTGTGAAAGGAGCGGTGTGACTGCGAGGCCGGCGGCTGTTCGAGCGGTGAGAGTCGCCGGCGTTTAGCCCCCTCTCCCTGCCCTGCAGTATCGGGAGGATCTCAGCAGGCCTCGGAGCTCAACGCGGCCTTCCGCTTTCATTCAGCCGTTACCCACTCTGCCGCTTCCTTTGCATAACGCCAGAAACAGCACCGAAAGGGCAGAGAAGAGAGGGAGAGGAGCGGGGAGAGAGAGAGAGAGAGAGAGAGAGAGAGAGAGAGAGAGGGAGAGAGAGAGAGAGGGAGAGAGAGAGAGAGAGAGAGAGAGAGAGAGAGGGAGAGAGAGAGAGAGAGAGAGAGAGAGAGAGAGGGAGAGAGGGAGAGAGAGAGGGAGAGAGGGAGAGGGAGAGAGAGAGAGAGAGAGAGAGAGAGAGAGAGAGACAGAGAGAGAGAGAGAGAGGGAGACACAGAAGAGAGAGAGAGAGAGAGGGAGAGAGGGAGGGAGAGAGAGAGAGAGGGAGAGAGAGCGAGAGAGAGAGAGAGAGGAGAGGGAGAGAGAGAGACAGAGAGAGAGAGAGAGAGAGAGACAGGGGGAAATGGGAGGAGCGTGGGCGATCACATGCGATGACATATGAAGACAGAGAGGCCGGGGCCGCGGGGGGGGGGGGGGGCGGGCCTTTTGTCCCGGCAGGCACGAGCGGGCACCAGCCGGACGAGGGCCGGCCAATGGGAGACGCAGGTGGGCGGGGCTTCCGCCGGGGGGGGGAAAGGGGGAGGGGGGGTGCCCTGAGTGGGCGGGGTCCAGCGGAACTGGAGGAGAGGTGGCAGTTCTCTGCGAGCTGAAGCTGGCTTTGTGCCTTTCACAAAAAATGAAAATATGCATGCAACCCTGCTGTGAAACCAACTTCACAGCCATGAGAGCAAGCAGGCAGATTGAGATTCTGAAGTTCTCTAAACCTATTGAGAGTGTAAATCTTTCTGAAACTTTACTCATTTTATTAACTGTGTTCAATTCAAACTCTGAGTGAATTAAATCTTCACTTTTTGCCATTATTACACCCTTTGTTATTGCACTCTTTTGTTATTTTAGTAAATATTATTTTCTTTTATCACCTCAGGTTGAAAAGGGTTTAGTTCATTATTGTGACTTTTTCCATTGTCTATTGAATGATTTAAAGAATTTTTGTTGCAACATTTTTTTAAACCAATTTTGATTACAATAGTGCAATTTGTTTGCTTTGTTTCTAAAGGTAATTTAAGTTCTTTGTCACATTAGCCTTTTGTCCAGTCATATATTCTTGAAATGGAAATTAAAACATTAATGCCTTTATTTTTTGGGTCAACGTGGGTATTGGAGTATTTAAATATTCTTCTGTCAGACCAGAGTTGCTGGCGCTCCAGGGCTTCTCGGAGACGCTGACAGTGCATTTCAGGTCTTTATCATGACGGTGTGAGAATGTGAAAACCCTTCACGTTGGTTTTATGGGTCTCTGAGTGCGCACAATGCGTTTGCGGTGCGGTGGAGCGGAGAGGCAGACAGCCCTGGGCCTGGAGCGTCAGAGACATAAAGCAGAGACATCTCTGGTGCTCGGGGACCAGGGTCACCCGCCTCTGGCCTAATGGATAATGAGTTGAGCCTGTGACCCTGAAGGTTGCAGGTTCAAATCACAGGTGAGGGCACCGGTATTCTACATTTGAGTGAGATGCCCGACCTGAATCGCTTCAGTAAATACCAAGTTTTATAACTGGATAATGCGGAACAGAAAGATGGACAGTTAGGTGAGTTGCCCTGGGAACGACCGTTTCCTGTTTTCAAAAAGAAGTGTCATACCATTTCATGATGATCATGGTTCTCGGAGTTGGAATGTGACTTTTAAGTCCTTCCCCTACCCAACGTTCCTCTCAGTTGATTTTAGTCAATCAACCAATCAGTCTTCATTTGTATAGCGCTACAAACAATGAGGTCGTCATAGCGACGTTCACAACGGACATTTCTCCGAGGAATAAAAGCAGAAAAAATGCTTTGAGGCCGCTTTGGGGGGAAATGTTGGAGCTGATTCGAGGGAAATAGTGGAACAATATCTTCATCTTTCCTGCTCCCCAGCGGCTCGGCCACCCAGGGTGGTCCACAAACGCGGAAGGGAATTCGAAACTCACCTCTGTGACGATACGACAGAGATCACACGCGAAGGTGGACAGTGTAGTGGGGAAAAAGTCAGCGTGGATTGGGTTAAGGCCCAGCAAAAGTTAGACTTTGGTGCGAAGGGCGCAGTGGCCTGTTTTTTGCATGTTGACTTAACAGATTATGAATGTTGGAGGGCGAAAGGGATTTATATGGTGTTTCATACTTGCTGAGATGAGCTGGGTCGCGGCCAAAACTAAGATGGCGGCTCCTCTTACGCTTCATCGCAGATCATGTGACATGATAATAACCGGGCTTTGGTGCGCAGCAAGGGGATGCAGGGTGGAGGGTGGGGTGTTCCGGTGCGTGTTTTTTAAAGACTTTATACAGGAGCCCCCTTTTGACACCCCATCCCAACTTCACCTCCCCCCTTATCCACCCACCCACCTCCGGTCACGGTGGCGCTGGAGCGGGACGTGCGGGTTTCTGTGAGGGCCTGTCCCAGGAATGGCGGGGGGGGTTGGGGTAAGTCGGTAACCTGAGCTCCAGGGGGGTTCGGGGGAGAGGGGGCGCGCGTCTCCTCTGTTCGCTTTCCGCGGAAAGAGGGGAGGGGAGCGGCGAGCCGGCGGCTGTTTGGTTACCCACCCGCGTGGGCGGCGGCGGCGGCGGCGGCGGCGCTGCCGGCAGTGGCCCGGTCAGGGTCCTCTCCGAGGGGCCGCCGTGTCCCTGTCTGCTGCTCGCTCACAGAAGTGTATTATTGTCAGCGTGCGCCAAGGGGGGGGGTGGGGGGGGGGGGTGGAGAGAGGAATAATGGGCCTCCTTTTTCCTGTCTGCATTCCCTCTCTCTCCCTCTCTCTCTCTTTCTCTCTGTTCCACAGGCCTGAGGCTGGGGGGGTTTGGGGGGGGGGGGGTATAATTGTCTCAAGGTGTGGAGTATGGAGAGGAGGTCTTTCCTGGCTGAGTCTCCACAGCTCCACACCAGGACAGAGAGAGAGAGAGAGAGAGAGAGAGAGAGAGGGAGGAAGAGAGAGAGAGAGAGAGAGGGAGGAAGAGTGGGAAGTAAATTGAAGGAGGCAGAGGAAAAGATGGGGGGAGACAGAGAGTAAGACTCGCAAAATGTTCTTTTCTAGAAACGTTTTGTGTTTTTTGTTCCAACTATTTCAGTGCAGATTGTTCAATCGTATGGCTTTTTATTGTAATTATCCTTTATTTTCTTTTTTGCTGGTACTTCGTTTTATAAAGGGAGGAGATTTGGGTTTATATTTTTCTTTTTGTACAATGTTTTGGCAGCAGTGGATAAGTTCTGTTTTCCAAAAAACCCATTTGAATCCTTTGAACCCTTGAAAAAGAGAGAAGAGGGGAGAACGGCTAGGGAGGGAAGGAGAGGGGGAAGCACGCGTGAGAGAAAAACAGAGAAAGGAGAGGGAGGGAGTGAAACTTTATTTTTTCCTCTGGCGTCCCACTGAAACATCACCCCGTACGTGACTGTCTCCCACCTCCCTATCCGAAACGGGGTGGGGATGGGGGGGGGGGGGCAGGTGAAAGAGCAAACAGCAGCGGAATGGCGGGAGGGCGACTCCTTCAGCTTCCCGGCTCGTTTTCCTCAGAACGAGGGAGCTTGGAAGCCTACCGGGGAGGGGATCGAAACGCGGGTCTGCCAACTGAACACGGGAAGACCGCGGACCGACGGCTACCGTTAGATAATGAGAACGCGAGAGGGGTGAAGTCCGAAGAGAGGAGGAAAAGAGCTGTGGAGAGGGAGAGAGGGAGGGAGAGGGAGAGAGGGAGGGAGAGGGAGAGAGAGAGAGAGGGGTGCAGTAGAGGGAGGAGGAGAGGGCAGTATAAGTTTGGGGGGGAACGTCAGTGGCCCAGTGGGGGTTTCTTCCAGAGTTCAGCTCAGTTCTTGAACAGGCAAGGAAAGAATAGGAAGGATGGGGGGGGGGGGGGCAGGGGGGGTGGGGTCAGCAGTGTGTAGAATGTGTGTATTGAGTGTCCAAACTTACTGGACTATGTTTCTTGGCATTGGAGGCGTTTGGTTTAGTGTAACAGAAGGAGCCAGTGCACACAGGGAACTGTGCTATTGCATTGGGCTATGAGAGCCAGCAGCCATACGCACAGGACAAAGAGACTGAGATAGTCTGGAGAAACAGGTGAGGAAGTGTTGGGTCAAAGATGGAGATGAAAACTGGGGGTAAAACACTCGCACATACACACACTCTCTCTCTCTCTTTCTCAGTCACAAGTAAGTACAAACACACACATAGATGTATGCACACAAACTCAACACACACAAA